>OV651817.1:60072168-60112168 GCA_927349885.1 Psylliodes chrysocephalus
GAGCCCTGGGCTCTGCAAAGCATCTGTGGGGGCTCCGCGAAAATAATAGTCATAATAAAAAAATACTAAAGGAGTACCATGAGGAAGTTCGCCACAAAAGGGATGACTGATTTTGCATGAGGATTTTTTTTTAGAAATGCTCCGGGGTTGCAAATTAAAATAAAACCTATCTAAATCAATATAAAGTTTAAAAAATGTATTTTTATTATTTTAGGGCTCCGTCAAATATTGCGCTTTTCAATAGGGTTTTGTCGCCAAAAAAGTTTGAGAAACGCTGGTCTAGAAGGTTATAAATTAGCCAATCAGATTGTAGGCTATATTATGACGATGTATAAAAACCATGGTGGCGCGCGTTTCAAATCTGCTTGAATTTTTTGGAATTTAAAAAAATTCTTGTAGGAAACAATTTTTGAATTTCACTAAACACACCCATTGAGACAGGGAATAAATAATATAAAGAGGAAAATAATTACAAACTTAAATGTGCACTCGTGCGCCAAAGTTACTTTGGCGCACGTATCCAGTGTGGCTTTTTATCGGACCAATAACGGGTGTTTTGCCGGTTAACATACCCGTTCAAATAAAACTAGTCGCGATATAAAACGTTGCCTCGTCTGAATATAAAACGTTATCAATTAAATAGTTATATTTACTATTTCGGTCAAAGTCGTCTTCAGAAAATTTATGGACGAGATGTACTATATAAGGTTCGTATTTTACCCTTTTAAAAATGTTCGATACTGAAGACTTTCCTATACCCAGGGCCGCCGAGAGCCAGGTTGGGCCCCGGGACAATTCTCTCATAGGGGCTCTGCAACTTTTCGTTTTCTAAAAAAAAAAGAGGGTCCTCGTCTCGAAACAATTTTACTTTCTCCCTACCTCAATTACTTCTTCTAAAAAAAAAGGTCCTCGCCTAGAAAAAAAGTTTCTCCTTATCTCGATTACTTCTTCTAAAAAAAAAATGTCCTCACCTCTACAAAAATATTTGATCCCTAACTTCAATTATTCTTCTTCTAACAATAATCACATCACCATGTGGGAACAGAAAACCCTATTGTCGGGCCCCCTTACAGCGCTGCCGGGCCCCCATTTGAGCCCGGGCCCCGGCTACCCCCCTCTAGTCGGGCCTGCCTATACCTACTCAAATACCTAGATAATCCCGCACTGTCAAGTGTGGATTTTCTATTGCCACAAAATTACATCTTGTAATATTTTTGCCCTATTTTGCTTACAGTAGATTGAGAAATACGCGTAGATTCACGTCAACATCATTCATTATTAATATTAAATTTCAATTATCTCATTTTCAGTTAAAGGCATTTTCAATAAAACATGTAAAATATAATAAATTAGATTAGATAGATTTCACGTAAATTTACCTACTTCAAAGCCTAAACTAAAACTACTAAAGACAGACTTTTAGACTCGACATGCAAAAATTTAAAGACATTTTTTAGTCAAGATCAATTTTTTCTTCCACGCGAAAGAGTCGCAAAATGTAACATTAAAACAAATGCTATATTCATAGAAGATTGTTTAAACCGGCATGTTTTATGTTCAGTTTACTATGTAAAATAGTTTCACCAATCTATTATTTGTTATGTGGTCATACGAGTTCAAAATTTAGGAAGATATAAAAGTATTAAAAGCATTTCACGACACCTTTTAATCAAACAGCAAGACATTCTACAATATTCATCGCTTATAGACCGTCAGATAGTGACCGATTTAGATGTCCCATTTTCGCATACAAGCCTGTACATCTATGTTGAGTACAATAAAAGGAAATTTACGAGTGGCTCTTGCGGATAACACATGATTTTCCTTTTCAAAAAAATTTTCCGACCTTAAAATGCACTAATACATTCAGGTCATTCAAAAAATATATTTTTCCGCCTACCTTTATCCAAAGTATACATTTCCTGACCTCATTGCAGGGAGCAAAGTCATACTTTTTCTCCCTAGGGGGGAAAAGTACTTTTACTCCCTAGGGAGGAAAAGTAAAAGTGACGTCATGGTATGTCATAAATAAAATAGCTTATACGGCATTGACGACCTAAACTATATTCTATTATATAAGTATGAATTTTACCGTTTATTTATAGAACACCCTGTATTTTGCAAAATAGTAAAAATCAGTAAATTGTTATTTTAATTTAACGATTTTTACATTAATAATTTGACTTCAATTCATAGATTCATCCGATTTTCGAATTTAGGACAGAAATATTATAGCATGCTATGGTCGATTGACAGATCAGTTTTAAAGTGTGTTACGCTATAATATATCTACAAAATATAAAATAATATTTAAAAAATGAGTGATTCAAGTGAATTTAAAGATATAAATAATACACCACCGGATATTTTGGAACAGGTTAATGCAACAGTTCAATCTCTATTACCCCAAAAATCTAAAGAAAAATACGAAAAACAGTATTTACATTTCAAGCAATGGGCCGAAGAAAAGCATATTCGTACTTACTCAGAAAAATAATTACTCTACCACAAATTAAAAATATGTAGGATGCAAGAATGAAAATAACATGCCTATAATTTATACTATACCTACTTAATAATTTTAGTTCTTTAATAAATTTTGTTTATTAGTTTCATAAATAAATTATTTAAAAATGACTTGTTATTTGAGGGAGGCGGAAAAATCATATGTATTACTTGGGAGTAAAGTGCCTTTTCCTCCCTTGGATGTTTACTGCCCTCCGCTTCGCGTCGTGCAGTAAACTTCATCCTGCGGGAGGAAAAGTGACACTTTCCTCCCTAGTAATACAAATAGCTATTTCGTACTAGTGATGATGTACGTTTTCATACATTCGATGGGCTTGTGTGGAAAAATCCTTAGAAGATTACGTCCTTATTTCAACCCTTTAGCCACTTGCAACATTAAGGCCTTTGGTTTTCTAAAGCCTAGTTCTATTATTTAATCATATAGTGGAAACGGCTTGCGTAGAAATATAGGCAACAAATAACCTTTCATTTTGTAGGGGAAAATCGAATTTTCCACCCGTAAATTTATTTTCATTCTACTTAAAATCGATGTACTTTTCAATCCTCTTCGAGGCTTGTATGCGAAAATGGGGCACCTAAACCTGTCACTAGCTGACGATCTATTAGTTATCTACTCCACACTCTACCTGATACGATGCGACGAAAGGAACCTTAACACAGACTACGATATAATTTGAGAAAAAAGTTCTATATGTGTGAAAGAAACAAACCTTTTTAACACTATTTAAAAGGAAATGTTAACATACAAAATATGTTACTCTTTACGACTGATCTATTGTTCTCTGCAACAAAACTATTGCATTCGCATCTACTGACAAACGGTTGAGAACACAAAACAAATTCGACAATCTTTATTTTTCCCTTAGTATATTTCGCTAATAAATTATAGCATTGTATTTAGATCTACAATGATTATAGTAAATAAACTATACCTACTATGGGAAAAAATGCGTGACACTGTTTATGTAAAAATGTACAAAATTTTCTATTTTGGTTCGAACTTGGTTTAAATCGGATCAAACCGGTTTGAACTGAACCGAATTAGAAAAAAAAAATCGTAACCGATTTGCCGACATGAACCGTATCCGAATAATATTTCGGTTCACAGACGTGCCAAGACGCAGAATAAAGAAGAAAAATTAGAAAATCCCAATACCATGTGTCACAAAAAATAATACGAGGGACCATTTTGTTGAGGAAAACAACTTCTCCTACAACAACAGGCACTGAAGAAATAGCAACTTAAGAATCACCCTTTATATTCGGGCATCGTCTGGTCGATTTTAAAAAAATCATTTTTTTCTCGCAATTTTCTGTCAAAAAGTTTTCGAGATTCTTAATGTAACACTCTGTGTACCTAATATATCCAAATCAGAAAGATTGAGATAGAAAAATATTACAAAAATAACTTTATATAGGAAAATTCGGGAAATCAACTAAAGAAAAGGGATACAATTTTAAAAATAATTTTAATTAAAAATTTAAAAATCCGATCTTGTAGATTTGGTTCATTTTAGTTTTTAACACTTTTAAATTTTTAGATCTATTGAAAAAATCAGCGCCAAGTAGGATAGTCAATGTATCATCAAAAGCAGCAAAATATGCAAAGAAGTTTACACCAGAACAGATTAATTCTTACAAGAGCCATGTAAATGCGTATAGTAATTCAAAATTGGGAAATATTTTGTTTACGCAAGTGTTGGCAGAAAAATTAAAAGATTTTAATGTTAGTGTATTTTCTCTACATCCTGGAGCAATTTATACTGACATAGCCATACAGCACCTGAATCCGTGTATACAAAGTTGTGGAAAATGCTTTTCAAATATATTCCTAAAGGTGACTATAATTTTCTAATATGTTTCTTTTTCTTAAGTTGATCTTCATTTTTATACAGTGTGTGTATTTTTGAATTCAGCTTTCTATGTCGATCCCAAAATTTGAATAATATAATGCCCCATTTAAAAAAATTGCCGCTGACGTCATTAGTCAAATGTTCATCAACCGGTATACATAACTTTTTGTTCAAAATGTGAAAAATTAAAATAAAAAATCGACCTGTTTCAAGCATATATCCTTAAAAAGAAATATATTGGCTAAAAATTAATGCATTCCATACTTTACGGACTCAGTGTATGTTGATATGGAATATAATTTAAATCTGAATAATCATGATAATAGTCAGTCTACTACAAATGTAATAATTTAGTTAATTTATCTTAGAATAAGGATTGCCTATGTTCTAAAGGTCTACAATTATTTTTGTTGAAAATGGTTGTTTTTCGACTATTTTTTAAGAAAAACTTTATATATAAATCAGAGAATCATAACAAAAAGAAAAGAAAATAAAACAAAAGATATAAGTAAAAGATATTCGGAAAATTAACTAGTGGTCTTAACAATGAATTATCATTATATCATCGTTAGACTGGTTTATCATTATTTATTAATAATCAAATATTATTTGTAGACTCCAGTGGAAGGTTCTCAAACAACGTTATACGTAGCACTGGAACAAGGTATTGAACACCTTACCGGGAGACATTTTGAAGAATGCAAAGTTGTCAAATCATATTCAACTGCAAAAGATCCTAAGCAAGCTAAACAAATTTGGGATTCGACACTAAAACTTCTCTCATATGATGAAAATGAAACTATTCGCATTTAAAATGTTTATTTGTTTAAAGCCCTTGCCTACAAAGCCTATTAAAACTATTTGTTAAAAATATACTGTTTTTCTACACCCAATGGATATTATTTATTTATTCTACGAACGAAACAGTTGGCCATTGCGTTTTCTGAACGAATATATTTCACATCTATTCTTGTAAGGAAACTGTTCTGTGAGGATGTGAAATCAATCAATCACAGTTCATATTTTTGATAACCGAACTGTAGTTCGGTTAAAGATAATAAAAAAAGATAATAGTAATTATCTTTTTTTTTTTTAATTTTAAATAAATGACACTTTTGTTTGTAATGAGATTAAATATAATTAAAAGCAAGTGATTCTTGTAAAGAATCAATAAATAATAGCATTCCACAAGATATTCGTCTACAATTACAAATAAATCGTAAATTTTAACAAAACTATATAAAGAAATGTTGATATCAGGGGGGCTATTTTCAAACTTGAGAGAATTCATTTCTCTTGAGAGAAATGTCATACATCAACGTAAAACAGTATTTTTAGGGCTCTTAGGGCCAGTGTGAACTCACTGACTGTTTTTCTCGGTTTATTTAGAGATAATTAAAATTCTCCTAAGATTTTTAATCCTCGAGGCCTTTAAAAACAGACTTTCCACATTGACATATGACATTTCTGATAAAAATCTTGAGAGAAATGAGTGCTCCCATACTTTGAAAATAGCCCACCAGCTGTGGAAGCTAAACCGACAATAATATGGGATATGGGCAGGGTTGCCAACCGGTCTTTACCGATTTACTCTCAAAAACTTTTCCGGATTACTCACAATTACTCACAACTTCAAAATATTAATATTACTAGTTTTTTTATATAAATCTTATATTTTGTACTCTTGCACTTTGGTTTGAATTTATTTTACTACTGTGCAATATTGCCAAACATTAAAAGCAGATGCACCTTTCTTCTGTGCATTCACTATTTTAATAACAAAGTAATATACAGGTTGATTCATAACTATTGGGACATAGGCTAAGGCAGGTTATTTGGACAAAAATATGGAGATAGGACCAAATATACCTTAATAAAATATTGCTGTGGAATTTGTTTTTTTCTGATGTCACTGTATATTTATGAATTGATATCAAAATTGGCATATTTTTCGACAAGAAATAATATTTTATGTATTATTTCATATTTTGTTACAGGAGGCGCCACGTGAATGAATCCTGATGATGAAATTAAGTGGTAACTTTTTTTACGAAACTTTTTAGTATTTTTGATTAGAAAATTTCACCCGTTTTCGAGAAAAACGCAATTGAACAACTCACAAAATATTTCATTTATCAAAAATTTGCTTTGCAGTGTCAAATAATTTGCTATTAGATTATAGTTTATTATTATTACTATTATTATTATTATTTAACGCCCTGTATCTTATTCCACAGCAATATTTTATTAAGGTATATTTGGCCCTATCGCCATATTTTGATACAAATAACCTGCCCTTAGCCTATGTCCCAATAGTTATGAATCACCCTGTATATAAAACATCTTTGTCATCAGCTGAACAAAAAACAAAGATAAAAAGGATTGGAGAATCAGAGTAGCTTCTTTATTAACGGACCAAATCATAATAAATCATTAATTCTAATACTTAAAAAAATCTACTAATAAAAAATATACTTTTAAAATGAACAAAAAAAAAAAAGATATTAATCGACGGTTGGGACAGTCCCAATGGGACTATCACTATCGAAACGACACCTAGTGTTGTAAAATATCAAAATTGCTTTTACTCTATTACATTGACCAAGCAATAGAGGACGTTGTAATTTTAAAACTATAAAATTGTAATGACTGCTAAAAGTGCTAGGAGGGTAAAATAAGGCTTATATTAAAATTTTTAAAAAGAACACGGTTTTAATAATTTATCCAATCAGGATTTTGCCTAACTACCATGAATATACCCACGCTGACTTCCCGATTACTCACATATTACTCACAATTGCCCTTTACTCACAAAATTACTCACAGACTAGTAAATTACTCACAAATGTGAGGAATTACTCACAGATTGGCAACCCTGGATATGGGATATGACCATGATACCCCAGTATAAAGAACAATACAGTAGCGACAGATTGCGTCGGCTTCTTTGATGTCGGGGTGGTCAAATTTTCAATGACAGTTGACGTTTTTGTCGCTTATTTCTACACGGAGAAAAGTAAACTCTAAAATTGCAAATTAGCGATGTACACTTAGAAAAAAATTAAAACATGTACATATAACATTTTAATGTATTCTAGGCAAATAAATTAATCAAAATATTGTGTAACTTAAATAAATGAGTTCTGGTGAAAATCTAGATGTGCCAATTTTAAAATTTTATCATTAGATTAAAATAAATTACTTTTGTATGCCATTCATTGTATGAAATGTGTTAAACATTTTTTGGTTTCTTCCTGGAACTAATAAATTAACTCTGCACCTTATTTTTTTATTTAAAATGAGGTTATGTAGGTATCTTTTTAGAAGTGAAACAACATATAACAATAATATTTAAAATGATCTGTCGCTACTGTATTGGTATATATACTGGGATGATACTATTACTCGAGAAGATAAACCCACGCGCATGCGATCAGCCCATTTCTCTCGCAAGCTTGACGTCACTGGGAGACTACCCGACTCAGCAACAGCCAGTTTTATACGGCGCAAAGCAGTTTTGCGTGTATTTTAAATTCTGTTTATTAAATAGGGATATGAAAAATCCAAAGTGAGGAAGAGAGAAATGACAAAAATTGTAAAATAAATTAAAAGTGTAAATTTGTGAATATTTGTCCTATAAAAATTAAGTACTTAATAAATTGTTTATCATTTAAAAAACATTTACCGCCTTCCAAAATCCCAAAAAATACTGCTGCAAATTGAATCAATACTTCCAAATTTCTGTTGCTGTTTAACTTTTAACTAATTATTACTTGTTTATCCAAACATTTTCAATTTTTACCCTTCCTTTTTTACATTCATCCGTAATTTTTATAAAAATATTAAATTGACTGTAAAATGAAAAGTCTATACTTTAGAAGCTCTAAAATAAGATTTAACTTTAATTTTTTTTCAAATATTTTAAATTTTTACCCTCTCCCCTTTTTACCCCTACCTGTAATTTTTTTTATCAAATCACTAAAAGAATTTTAAAATTAGAATAGTACGAGACAACTCGATTTTTTAAATATTTTAAATTTTTACCCCTCTCCTTTTCACTCTTTTTCTAATTATCTGTTAAAATATTAAACGGATAATAAAATCAAAATGTCCATAGCCAAAAACCTATATAACGACATATTACTCGATTTTTTACGAAAAATTGCAATTTTTTATCATTTTCCCAGACATTTCAGCCCCTTCTCCTCTACCAATTTTACTAAAAAATATTCCAATTCGACCCCTAATGGAATAACACCTATCTATAGCGCAATTCCTTTAAAAGTTATGGTGAATACCGACAGACAGAAAATTTTTTTTGCTCATAATACTTTTTTTACACGTTTTCGGACAATTTAAGATGATTAGACAAGCCAAAAAATACTTAATTTAATAATATATCAATATTATAAAAATAATATATCAATATTTTAATATTTTAATAAATAAACATAAAATATTGATTAAAACCGCTCCTAGCGTAATGCTTTTCCATGCCCACGAGCTGGATTTTTGTCATCGGGTGACGTCATGCGCAAACGTGGTCGAAATTGAATCGTCAAGTGGGCTTATCTTCTCGAGTAATAGTATCATGGGATATGACTCAGTCTGACTATAGTAAAAGTTCTCTCTCTCTCTCTCTCTCTCTCAAAAAGTTTGGGTAACTATCCAAGCATCTCCCAGGCGGAAATTCACGCCATTGAGAAGTGTATCCACTACAACAAGAGATTATCATCATGTCCGATAGCCAAGCAGTCATCAAAAAGCTGAGTTCTTATGTAATCAGCTCCAAAATGGTCTGGAGTTGCCTAGAAAAACTGAATGAGCTAGGCGAAGAAAATACAGTTATTCACACTTGGATCGTGGGACATAACGGGGTAAAGGGTAACGAGATTCCAGATTGTCTCGCAAGGAAAGAAACACAAACATCTTTTGTGGGACCTGAGCCGTTCTGCGGAATCAACAGTAGCATAATATTAGGAGAGATTGGAAAAGCAATTGGGCAGTAGAACCGATAATTGGAAAAATCTCTTGGAGTTAAGATAGGCTAAGATACGTCTGGGTGAATATAACCAGAAAAGATCGGAAACATGTATCAGCTTGAGCAAGAACAGGCTATAAATTGTAAGTGGGATCCTTATTGGGTTAGCCGACTCAAAGAACACCTTGATAAACTGAGAGTAATAAAAGACAGTAAGTGTACATAATCAACTTAAATTTGAGTTTGATAGATGACACGACAGCTCCCATGGTTCGTCTGGAAAGGCCATTAGGTTCGTACGTATCGTTACAGTTAGAAACCTATCAGAAGTACCGATTGATCCACAAAAAATATTTCTAAAGTAGGCCATGACTGACAAAGATATAAATACGAGTCACATCCGACTACGAACGCCTCCGGATTAAATCCAAACGGTCATTAAAAAAAATTGTGCGCTCCGACGTATGTGATTTTTTCCATTGTCTACTTAAGAAATATTTGTTGTAGGTCACTCCGTACAATCATATACCCTCATTTTATCTTTTATGAAATGAAAAATACAACTGAAGTGAAGTTTTCAACAATATAATAGTAGTTTATCCTTAGATAAAAGAGACCAGAGATATAACATACACCGGTGTTTAACCAGCGCAAATGTTGCCAATTTCTAAAGAAAGGTTAACGGAGTGGGGGAACTGAGCAGAGACCCGAACTCTGTGACAGGGACCGGACTTTGTTTATTAGCATCATAATGAACTATTAGATTTATTTAAAATATATGTTTAATGGATTTTTGTATTATGAAATAAAATTTACGTGATTTTTTAATATCAAACAGATACATGTTATGTAAAGAGAGGACCTTTTATAGAATATTTCGTTAGAGTTTATTTACTACGGACTTTTCAGCAAGAGACTACAGTAAACTGTTGAAATACAATATTGTTAATAGAGCAAGAAATGGTACTCATTGTCTACGAGTTATATAAAAAAAGCATGTGCACAGGCGAATACTGCAAATAAAACCTTGTGAGTTGAACATTATATTTTTTCTACGGCTTTTACATAATATTAAAAATAAATCGAAAATAAGAAAATGCTGTTTTGTATTGTAACCTCAGCTTCTTTCTTTAGGAATATTAATTAATATAGAGGATGAGTCACATAAAACTCTAGAAATGCATATGTTTGAAAACAGATAACATTTTATAATTTAAACCTCTTAAAAGTCATTTGGTCGCTAGGGATGGGTGATTATCGAAATAAATTATCGATCATTGAAAATAATTGATTATTTTCAATCGATCGATTATTCAAACAATATATTTTTTGTCGTATTTCCTTTAAAATCGACTACTTGATTATCTTTGAAAAATCAAAAATAATCGATTAATTAAAAAGCCAATTAACCGATAAATCAGTGTTTACAAAAATTAATAAAAGAATTATCGTTTATTTTAAATAATCGATTATTTTCAAATAATCAATTTTGTTTTTTGTCCATTAAAACAGATTATTCGATAATCTTTCAAAAATCGAAAATAATCGATTTATTTAAAAAGTCGATAAACTAATAAATTGATTAAAAAAAACGAATTATCGATTATTTTAAATAATCGATTATTTTCGATCAATCGATTATTATCAATAATTTATTTTTATTGTATTTCCTTTAAAATCGATAATTCGATTATCTTTGAAATACCGAAAATAATCGATTATTCCAAAATAATCGCTTAATCGAAAATAACAAATTAATTAAGAAGCAGATTCTACGATAAATCTATTTTCCAAAAAATAACCGAATTATCGATTATTTTCTAATAATCCTTTTAATATTTCGTTTAATTTGATTATTCTATTATCTCTGAAAATCGAAAATAATCAATAAATCGAAAATATTCGATTCTAAATAGCTGATTAACCGATAAATCAATAATTATAAAAGATAACCGAAAAATCGGTTATATAAAATAACCGATTATATTCGATCAATCGATTATTTTCATATAATACCTTAAAAGAATCTAAAATAATCGATTAATCGAAAATAATCGATTTAAAAAAACGATTAAACGATAAATCGATTATTTTCAATCAATCCATTATTTTGAATAAATCTACTTTCTTTTTGTATTTCCTTTAAAATCGATTATTACATTATCTTAAAAAAACAAAAATTACGGATAAATCGATTTTCATAAAAAAATATCAGAATAATCGATAAATCGATTGTATAATAAATAATAAATATAAACATAAGGGATGTATCATCCCTAATAAAAATAAAAATAAGTATTCTCAATTACAATGTTGCTGTGGTATTGCCACTGTCTATTAGCGTACTGCTCACTGCGTTGGTCTGTCTTGTCCCGCTCGTCCAACCTGACACGCATGTGTATGGACTTCAAGAATGTATGGTGGGGAGGAGTATAGAGAAATACCGCTAACATAAATATTGCTAGAATATGGATTTAGTAAACGAAAATTTTGTTTGAGTTGTTTAGTGGTTTATAATGTAACATTTTATTAACAATGTGACTAACTCCCGTAACTTTAGTATTTTTTTGCTTATACTAGATCATATTTTGCGTTTTACTTTGTTTTAAGATTAAAATGTCACTTTTGATTTGACTGCAAATAAGATGAACCTTGAAATTTTAAGTAGGTCATCCTGTATTTCATCTAATATTCTTATAAAAATACCTTAAAAAATAAAATTTAGCTAGCAACTATGCTTCTTTACTTTTTATTTATCTGCCAAAAAGGGCTAAAAACAACCTTTAGTAAATATTTTTATAAAACTACTTTTTAAAAACAAAATTTCGTTAGCAACAATGCCTATTTACTTCTTATTTAAATTAAATGTTCAAAATTTTACCCTTTTGTATATTTATGTAAGTAATATGAAATATGTTTTCTGAAATGTATTTGATGCTTAATATTTATTGAAACCTCTTAACGCGGATCTGAAGTATTCAGCCCAAAGGCTCATAGCGCTTTATGTCAAAACGTTAATAAATATTTACCGCTGAAAAAGAAATATATTTCTTATCTTTCATAACATTGATACTTGTATTATACGTATATACAATTTTTCGAAATACATCGTGGCATTTTGAACTTAAAATTAAATAACTAAAATACTTTAAATTGCTAAAACACCAACAAATAAATCCAAAAACAGCTGTCAATGGTGATTAAACTCAGGCGGAGGTGAGCGTTGAATGAAAAAATCGGAGCAATTCGGGTGGCGTCGTGTGAACAATTATTTTCAATTGGTTAGTTACTTGGGGTTAAAATAGACAACATGCGCAGTGTGCAATGTTACATCTTCGGTCTCTTTTATCTAAGTAAATATCCAACTTAAATTCACACTACTCACCTGTCATCAAAAAATTAACATAGGAAAAAAATAAAGGCACTTCCACGGTAAATTTTCTGTACCAAGCCATTTTTCTTTCATCAAAAAAATCCAAAGGATCTTTCAATAACTCCTTAGTTATTCATAAAATCTGAAATATAAAAACAAAGGTCATTTATTGATATTCAATTACTGTTTAATTATATGTATATAAATGCTTTCGGATAATTACTCATTTTTAGTTTATGTAAATAGACAGGGTCGTAATTAAATGTGCAAGATAAATAAAATGCTTTCAACGAACAGAGACAGATGTAAATTATAAGAAATAAACAAAAATAATTATATCGTTATAGGTGAATGCAACTTTGCTATCGTTTTTCGACGAAAAATTAAATATATAAATATACAGGCTAAATTGATACTTTTTTGTTAACCGGGTATAGAAGTCATTAAAATCAACAACTTAGTCAAATAACTCTTTCGAAAAAAAATCAAAAATAAGAAACTTAGAATTATTTATTCCTGGCCAAAAAGTATCCAATACCGTACTGTCTTTCATGTGTAGAACCTTTGTCGATAACATTGAATATTGTAAGAACCATTCACAAAACTGAATGCTTCAGCATATTGTACGTGAAAGAGATACAATTGAATTTACCGCAATGTTTTCAAGACTTTTGTTTGACTTTGACTTATCCCACCTGATTCTGCAATGACCCGCTAAAATGTGTTCATCTATATTTTCAAGCCACCTGGGATTACATATTAATTGTTTTTATAAAGCGATTCATTTCTTCAAGCAATAAAATATTTTTTTTACTAATAACATGAGAAATCACCATTATTTACTCCATTCCTCTAATGAGAAGTAATATTTCTCTCCCTAGGTAAATAATGATAATAAAAAAAACCTAGGTAAATAATGAAACTAAATTTCATTAGTTTCATTTTGTTAATTTGACAACTAAACTCCCAGACTACTTGATATTTTGAAATATTTGAAAAATAAGTAGGAAATAACTAAAGCTGGGTTTATCAAATCTAATCAAATCAAATATGATAATATATATCAGTGTAAACAGTAAAAATATATATTAACTAGGAAATTCAACACCGGCTTTAAAAATTATTAATTAATAACAATAAATCCATGTCATTAAAATATCAAAAATGCAATGGGATATTTCCTAGAATCATACCAAAATTTGACACATGCCAAATTTTTACATAAATAAAGCCAGTCTGATTAGAAACACGCTCCAGTCTGCTTGATATTTCGAAATATTTAACAAATTGTTAGGAAATTACTTATGTCAAAATTAAAATTGCTAATACATTAATGTTAGTAGTAAAAAAAATTCTATATATACCTCGGCTGAGAAAGCTATTATTTACCTCGCATATTATATCCCTCGGCGCTACGCGCCTCAGGATATAAAAGTGCTCGGTAAATAATAGCTCACTTCTCACCCTAGGTATATAATGTACTATTTTTATCGCCTTAATATTATTTGGACTTATTTTTGTAATAAACTAACAGAATAAAAATATTATACATATCTATACAACAAAAAAGTTTATTTTTTTGTATAAAAAAAAGTTAAACGGCTACGGACAAGAAATCGGAGAACTCCGGTATCCTGTGTAGTGTATAGTGGCTGAGCTCGGATTTAGTCCAGGCTCGGATTTAGATTTTTAATTTCGTATATTTCTTATTTTTTATTAAAAAAAAATTATTTAAAAAACTTGTTTATCTTATTGACTTTTATATACAGTTAAAAAAGTATCAACTTAGGATGTTACATAAATGGAAAACGAAAACTTATAAATAAGTATATAACTTTGCTAAAAAGTTTGTTTTTATGTAATTTGAGATTTTGGTGATTTAAAGTGTTCCACACACTAAGAAAACAGTTTATCTGAAAATTATTATATGGAACAGTTAAAAAAATACCTGTGATATTGAAATTTTTATTTGGTGCAACAAATTCAGATAAATGGACAGTTCTGAAAAACTTAAAAAAGTTTAACTGTTATACAAATGCAAAGTGTGTCTCAGAAAAATTATTTAACAAAAAAACCAAACCAATTAGTTTTTAGGTAATTCTTTATAAGCTTACCACAACATACTAGAATATACTTATGTAACCAGAGCATTTATTTATAACGTTTGGTTACTCTGCTTTGGTCTTAAACTGTATTATAAATATTATTATTATTATTATTATTATTATTATTATTATTATTTTAAAGTAATTATTAACATTTTGCTTAATAATTTGTAAAACCGGCTGACAATAAAAATAATGTGTATTAATAACATTAATTTCAATGTTATTATAATAATATTTTGTATAGCAAGATACAGTAAGTTATTTTTCTACGATCACTATCCAAAGTAGGTTTTTGCACATTTAAATCTAACTACCTAGAAAGTTGTCGTTTTCAACGAATTGTCATAATTTGATATTATTGGCGCACACGTGCGCTAAACTAACTTCGGCAAACGCTTGTCTGTTTTCATTTGAATTCAATAAAAGAAAGCTAATCGGTATTTTAAAACAAAATGTAGGCTAATCTTAAATATTAAATTGACTTCCTAATTTCAAATCATCCAGCAGTATTTTTCGTAAATAATTAAATGATTAAAACATAAATAATTATCGACATATAAGTGCTAAAACATTTTTTTCTCTTTTGAAGAGTAGGCTTATGTCAAATAAACTTACATATAACGAAAAGAAGGTAACCCATTTTTAATCAAATTAAATTATTTATTTTATTTTGGTATGGTCGTAGAAAAAATCTTTTGTGTAATTCAAGCAGAAACTCATTTGGCAGTTTCGACAGATTTATTTCTTTCTGTTTCAACTGCCAAAGTGCTACTCTCTGCTCTTAATACACAAATAGCTATTTTGTTACAATAATTTTATAAACTTTTACTAAGCTACTAGCTATATACTGATAAAAGTGTTATTGCCCTCATCATAAATGAATCCTGGTAACAAATAAAGTCAAAAAAAGTCTTATAATTTTTTCTTCCTTTAACAGTTACTAAAATTAGGTACTACAATACAAATATTTAAGTCCGGCTCAGAACATCTCCCTACTTCTTCCACCAAATTTTTCGGTTTTGGCAAAATTCGCCCAGCGGCAAATACTTTCTATGATCTATGAAGTTAGTATAGCATGTTACGGTTATTATAGCAGGGGCAGAAGTTGGAAATTGGAGATGCCTTTGATAGGTAGAGAGGAGAGTAAACGTCAAATCACGTCGGAGGACTTCGAGAATTTCGCAGTTTACCTGCCAGTGTCGTTTCATAGAACAAGTAATTTTAAATTGTTACTGCCGGAACCGGAAAATCGGATGTATTCATGGACTATAAATAATTATAAAACATGTATTATAATATCTAAATCATAATTCTATAAAATTTCAACAGCTATTTACAAGTTATTAAACTATTTACTCGAAATTGTTATTAACATCTATAAAATAATTTTGTACGCCAATGTATCGCGTCCACTTCAGATCCGCCGCAAACCTGTCAATTTATGTGTATAAAGTGGCCAAAGTGGGAGAACTGGCAAAAGCCTTTCCAAATCCAACTCTTTGTCTGTCGTAAATGGTCTGTAACGTCTGTAACTGTGACTAACACAAAACAAAATCATAACCTAACAAAATAATAAAACTTGATGAAAAAATAAATAAATGTTTGGTTAGTCTAGGCTAGGAAACAAGAAAAATAAAGGACCCAACAAATAATATGAAATACATAGCCTAAATGTAATTGGTAATTGTGAATATAATATAAAAATACTCACTGTTTAAGTTTAAAAAAGGATGGAGATTGTAATAATTAATAGGTATCCATATTTTTCTAGATATTTGTCAACTGTAAAAAGTTTCTATCGAATGGGAAAATTTCAGTTTTATTTTTAACATTAAATACATTATAATAATAAAAATATTATTGCCTTTAGTATTTACGTATTAAAGAAATTAAAATTGTCAATTGTCTACATCTACAATGTTGCCATGTCATGTTGCCATATTATCGTAGTACAATTTTTTTTATAGTTTATAGAGTTAAAACAATGATAAACCACTGTTAAAATTAATAAACTGATTAAGTTATTACATTTTTCTTCACCCATATGGATATTACCTATCTACGCACAGATTACAAAACGAAAAAGTATGCTATTGCCTTCAACTGAACGAATATATTTCATATCCATATCTAGGTAGTGAGAACACTGCAAATGAAATTCACCAATCACCGTTCATATTTTGATCAACCGAGTGCTATTATTTTTAAAATTTTAAATAAGTGACAATTCTATCAAACTAATTGTCAATATATTTTTTAGTTATTAAACATAGATTAACATGGATTATTCTTGTGTAGAATCAATAAATAATAGTATTTATTTTTTTAATATCGTCTATAATAATTATAAATAATTTGTTAATCTAAATAAAACTATATGAAGTCAATTTAATTACGAGTATTAAAGCAACAAAAATTAAAGAGTAGGTGGCATTGTGGTTAGCGTTTTTGCCTTCCAGACAGAGGATTGGAGTTCCATTCTCGAATGGGGAAAAATGTAATGAACTTTTTTCTTTTATTTTTCGTTTATTTTATTTTAAAAATTATTAAAAGTCACAAAGTATTTTAAAATTAGTTATTTTGTCTTAATATCCTAAAATATTTTTCTTATTTGTAAATGTTCGTTAGTGAGTCGTAGAAAAAATATACTGTACAACTCGAGTGGATGGTCCACATCGCACTCATTACCTATTTGTAATTTGCTTTGTTTAGGTACTTATTGGGAAGATTGCATTTTTCCATGAATTCATTCATGGGGAAGACGATTTCCAGATTAATGAAGTAAAATGTTTTTTAACTATAGTTTAAAAAAAATAAAAGAATTAAATTATTCAAAGAGACAGTTTGAGATATATTGTGAAATCATCCTACGACCTATTTGTATTAATAAGTATGTAATTACAATCGTACGGAATATCAAAATTATTGCATAAAACTATAATTATTGTACATCTGACAGCACTGTTTATCTATGACCTCAAACGAAACCGCAAAGAAGAGATCTTTTAAAATACCCGGTTGAAATTATCGTAAAAATTCCTGTAATCATATAGCAATACTCCGGTACGAGTTGTAGACATGTTGTAGAGATGGCGCTCTAAACAACTATAAAAATATTTACTGACTCGAGATCTGTTCAATCCGTAGCAGGTCCGTATTGAACTTGTAAATTTATTAATAAATACATATTAAACAAGTCATTTTTGGTTTTCATAAGTGGAACAATTATTTTTATGGAATTAAAAATTAAACAAATTTCAGTAATTACCTATTAGATACATAGTGTAGAGAGGAGACAGTGCTGGACTGGTACTAGTGTTCTTAAAAGGGGAAGCTCATCGGGAGACACATTGAGGGGTGGTAAAATCGGGATAAAAATGATTTAATAATTACTGTACAGAAGTAATTTGGCAACATAGGTACCTATACTCCTTTAAGAGTTATTGCTCTCATCGGCGCTCGAGTTTGGTTTTTGGGGAAATAGAGGACTTCTCGTGACTTCTATACAAGAGAAGTGCAACCAACTTGACAAAATAAAATTGACACTAATGACATAAGAAATCGGGTCACATAAAGAGGCTGTTTTTCTATTCAATTTTTGGTTTTTCTTATCTACTTTTATGCCATTTATCCCAGCTAGCACAAAAACATCCCATCTACGTTAATAAGCTGCCATTTAAGGCTCTTTAAGCGCATGTGATGTACTTTTAATGTAACCCTAATATCCCTGCAACCTCCGAATGTCCGCAACGGCAAGACTTTTATAGCACAAAGTTCGAAAAACATCACACTAGCACTTTTACGGTACTTACCCCGAAAGTTGCTCTGAAACATCCTATAGATGGTATAATGTAAATTAGTTCTACAGCATTATACAGTGTGTCCACGGATGGGCTTAACTATACTTGTAAAAATATTTATTTTAAATTAAAAAAGTAATTCTTCATCATTTCTTTTGCTTGTTAAATAAATTCGATTCACATTGAGAAATTATGAAAAATAACTTTTTTTTTAATTTAAAATAAATATTTTTACAAGTATAATTAAGTCCATCCGTGGACACACTTTGTGTAATGTAATACAGAGAGGCTGAAATTGAGGCTATAGTAAAATTATTTTATATCAATTTATTATTAAAAGGTTCTTGAAATCAAGTACCAATATCACAAAAGTATAGGTAGGTGTAGGCGTGTTCTTTTATTCAGCGCTGTATGCAGCGCTTGCAGCAAACCGTTCGTAAATTAAGTGATGGAAAGACGATTGTATGTGTCAATCATTCTTTTTTCCAGCGGTGAGTTCACCAATGAGCTAACGCATCCATCGGCTTTAAAAGCTCTTGGTATTATAATTTTAGTATTAGTAGCAGTAGCGTGCCAAGGTCTTCGCCCCCCCCCCCGCAATTTTTTTCAAGGACCCCTCCTCTACATCAAAAAAATTAATATGTATACTTCCTATACTTGGTGACAACGAAACCACTGTCTATGATGATATTTCAAATCGGTTTATAGATAGAAAAAATTTGGCGTGACCTCACCTTTATATTTAGATTTTTTCTTTCAACTTTTTGAAGAATAAGAATTCTAATTAATAAAATTCATAGTGTCATTAACGTACCAAATTCCATCTATAGTATATGGTCAATATGAGTTCTGTTTTAGGTTTGGAAAACTACACAACATAAGATATAACTTTATTTAATAAACATTACTAACACAAAGCTGTAACAAAAATAAACAAATAAAACATTTATAACTAACACAAAAATGTAACAAAAATAAACAAATAAAACACATTAACTCTAAAAATAATATTATTATTATGATTTGAATCGCATTTCAGATAGGTTTAAGTAAGAAAAAAACTATTTTTTTCTGTGTAAAGCAACAAATGTATTAACTATTTGGTCTAAGTCTATGCCTTCTGCCCATTCATTTTCTATAGAAATTACTGCCAATGAACTTATACACGATTCACCCATTGTCGATCTTGCAAAACTTTTTATTAGTTTCAGTTTTGAAAATGTTCGTTCTGCTTGAGCCTATGTAACAGGCAGTACTAGAAACAACTGAAATGCAGTGCACATTTCAGGTACACTACTAATCAAAAATTGATTTTTTCGAAAATAAAATTACAAAATTCTCTAAAACTTTTAAGATTTTGCAGGCTAACATATAGGAGGTTTTTTATTTGAATTAGCTCCGAAGCAAGATTTTGTATAGAAATATTCCTCCGCTATAAAATTAAGTATTGTATTATAGTTATTACTAGGTAAACAGCTTGCTCGAGGTAGTCGAGGTCGAGGCTAAGCCGGGGCCCACCGAATTCCTGCCCTCCCCCGCATTGCGGGCCCTGCGGGCCCATTCGGCACGCCACTGATTAGTATTAGTAGCGTTCAGTAACTATTTTAAATAAAAAACCAGCTACTTTAATTTAGTAGGGCAAAAAAAATAAATACTTTAAAAATAAAATATATAGTACCTACCCTACATTAACGTAAATATCTACTGTTTTTCTCTAAAAATAATAAATGTATAAATTATTGCGTTCTTGCATTTAATACAAAATCTGAACAGTGTGTTTAGTTGCGTGATAGTAATAACTCTTCACCACCAACAAAAAATAGTTTAATGTAAAATTTATTTTTTGCCGGACATTATGAACATTTCAGTAAATTTAAAGTCATCCATCTTCTGTCCCAGTATGTCGTATGTCATTAAATATTTTTAGATTTGCAAATCCAAGGGTACGCGGTTCGAACCCCACCGTTAAAAATAAATAAAAATAAATCTTATGCATAGGTAGGATTCTCCACTCTAAAAATTCACTGTTGGGTTTTAATTATTAACAGCGCTCATCCTAAAGTGGCGTTGGTCAAAATTTTTTTTGGGCAAAATTTTTTTGGGCAAAATTTTTTTGGGCAAAATTTTTTTGGGCAAAATTTTTTTGGGCAAAATTTTTTTGGGCAAAATTTTTTTGGGCAAAATTTTTTTGGGCAAAATTTTTTTGGGCAAAATTTTTTTGGGCAAAATTTTTTTGGGCAAAATTTTTTTGGGCAAAATTTTTTTGGACAAAAGTTTTTTTGGGCAAAAGTTTTTTTGGTCAAAATTTTTTTTGGTCATAATTTTTTTGGTAATAATTTTTTTGTTCATATTTTTTTTTCGGTTATAATCTTTTTTGGTAAATTTTTTTTTTGTCAAAACTTTTTTGGTCAATTTTTTTTTGTCAAAACTTTTTTGGTCAATTTTTTTGGTCAAAATTTTTTTTGTCATAATTTTTTTAAGTCATATTTTTTGGTCATATTTTTTGGTCATAATTTTATTTGGTCATAATTTTTTTGGTCATAATTTTTTTGGTCATAATTTTTTTGGTCATAATTTTTTTTGGTCACGTTGGAAACAAGGCCTGTGACTAGTATCTGAGCGACTTTTCCAACTTGCAGGTATAGCTTCGGGAGTAAATAAATATTATTAATATTAATAATTATTATTAGCTCACGTTACAAAAAAATGGTTTGTTATCATTAGTTAATTTTACATAATAGCATAAAAGTAATACAGAAAAAAATATTTAACAAACACTCAAAAATTTAAAACACCTCCAATTTTAATTAAATCCAGATAAAAAAGTTAATTTTTAATAATTTAATAAAGACAACAGTGTGTTCAAACGATTATCCAGAGAGAAGGGACAGCTGATGAGCCCTGCTAATGGCGAGTAGATCTCAGGACTTAATAATTAACCCAGAAACAGTTAAACTTTTATAAGGAAAGAAATCAGAGTTGACTTAATATGAAAACATACTTCTTGTGCTCCCAGACTGTAAGAGCACAGTCAAAGTAAAAATTACTGTGTGATACAAAATAAAGAAATTATCGTAAATGGTGTTACCCAAGTAAGGAATGCCAGGTATCTGGTGGCATGTCTTTAACACTACCAAGAAGTTGAGGAGCGTTAAAGTTGACTTTTTAACTTCAAAGAACAATAATGAAATATTTAAGAATGAAATATTATCCATTATCTCGAGTTTTACTCTTTCATTAAATCGTATTTATTTAGTCTGGAATTGAATCATTATTTATTTTTCATTGACGAAAGAAGCTAAAGGAAAGAAGTGACCTTTTTGAATGTTTATGTCTTTATCTATTCTTATGCAGATGTTCTAAGCATCTAGTGAAGAAAAGGCATCACAAAGGAAGGTACATTTTTCTGCCATAAGATTTTACGCCACAGGATTGTATACCCTCCTATTGTCAAAAAGTCCGGCTAACTTCAAAATTAACGATTTCATATCGAATCGACTACAGGGGTTTCAATTTATTTGAATTATAGTTGGTTAATTTTCAGTTAAATTTTATTTTCAAATAGCTGTGTTGGCTCTATTGTCGAATTTGGTTGAGCAGAATTGTTTTTATCGAGTTTGACATCAAATTCAAGTCGAATCGTGTATTCTCTTTTACTTTACGGTTACATGCCGTAGTAAAATCATAGATAAAATACTTAATATTATTAGAAGTCTAACTAAGTTTTAACAACTTCACAAATCCTTATGCCATCCTGGATTCGCTCTAAAAATCATCCATATGCAAGACGCAAAGAAAAGATTCTCTTCGTGTACAGCCTGTGATAAGGTTAATTTGGACGTCTAGTGCCTTTCAAAAGTAACCATCCTGTATACTAAGCCATGCATCGCCACTGATTTAGACTTAAACAAGAACTTTTGAAATTACCCCTTAAATATACCAACTGATAGTTTTTTTGTTTGGAAAGCCTAATGTTCAGATGGACAAACATTATACGCCTCAAAATCTATAAGATGCCATAAAAAAACACGTCCTAACTTTTGATCGTTTTTGCCAGAAATCAGGAGGGCGCCTATCGATTTTTTTATGATTTTCTTTAAATTGTGCCCTCTTGTCCCTCCCAAACATGCCAACCATGCCTGGTACTCTCTTTCTAACAAAGAAATCGGAGTGGTAACATCGTTGAAAATACATATTCCGACTAATTGAGAACTCCTTTTTTGAAGCTGGTTAAAAATACTTCGGAATAAGGGAATAAAATAAGATTAAATAAAAGCAAAGGCTATAAAATTATACATACCGAGAGAGTATGTAATTTAGAATAAATTCAATGGTTCAAATATTAATTTTTTTTTTTTTTGAAAAATACTCGGACCCATCGGTTAGTGTTTCCAATCGCGATTTTTGACATACAATAACAATGTATACAGGGTGTCCCAATTTACAGATATCCCAACTAGCATATTTCTCTTATAACCTTTGAATTATAGAACATTTAATTCTTATAAAGGGTTTATAGTTGTATCAAAAATTCAATATTGACTCATAAATATATCAAATGATGCAATTTAACTGTTGAAAACAAAATAGCACCATAATATTGTTATATAAATATTCTTACAGTATATATATTATATGTAATATATTTTTTTTTATACGAGATAGTCAGTATTTCTTAGGAACAGCTATGTCGTATCTATAACACCTATTTCTTTTTTAAGGCTTTTTGATTTATAATGGTTTTATATATCTTCAGCAACATTTTAAAGGTAAGTATAAATATAAAAACGTGCAAATGTATAAAGGATGATGTTTGATATAACAATAAGGTCAATAAGATACATTGGTTATATATTCAACACTAATAAGGGAAGTCGTCTCATTTTCTTGTTAAAGCAATTTGTGCAACATGTATAAAGCAAAATTATTTCAACAAATATAAAATACTCTCATTGCAGCTACAAAGAACTTTATTTAAGAGAGCAAACAGCAATTACAAAGTATCCTTTAAATGTCTTTATTACTGCTGTATTAGTAACACTTAAAAAACATCAATGAAGTAAAATGCTCTCAAAGAACACAAAAATATTCCTGCCGCAGGTTTAATAGAGCCAATTTGAAACATTCCATTATTTCTATTTTAACACGTTATTGGCTTGTTGATGTATTAGTTAACGCTGGGAAAAGATTAAAAAAAGCGGCGCATTTCGAAGAAAAGTGTTAAAAAATTATAAAAATGCAAAAATAACACATGGAAATTCCAACTATCTTGGTACTATATTTTTATAAACTTTATAATTTGGCAAAATGTTATTTTGTATTTGATTCGTCGTGGTTTATTTCTCTAGAGCAATATTTTGACTGTAATAGAAACTATTAATTCTTTAAGTCTGGTAATTATATTAAATTATGTTAAATAGTACAGGATTAGGTATACCACATTTGAAAGTACCCTCATAGATAATTGGCAATAAATTATTGTAAATTATGGAAAAGTTAGGCAAATTGCTTTGTTGTTGCTGTTTTTAAAGCATAAATATTTTATAAATGCTTTTTGTGCAACTAAAACCTTCGCCATATTTGAAATGAAGGTCAAAAATTAAAAAGAACATTTTTTGTGAAATAATGTGATAATGGTCTGTAAACACCAGATACTAAATTATTGCTTATTAGTAAGAATATTTTAATCTAATGTTCCTTTTATTAATACATTTTTACTTTGTTACATAAAAATTTATTTTTATTTTTAACATTCAATTGAATGTTTAGGGTGGGAGCGTGAAAAAATCACCATAAAATAGTATAGACTTTCACATTAAAGTGAACCTCATTGTAAAATTTGCATCTGGGTTAAACGATAAGGTAATATATTTTCCTACTTTTTTGTCATGTCTCATAACTAAAGTATATTGCAAGACGCCATATCAACTGAAACCTTTATAAATTTAGACACTGCAGTAATCTAAAGATTTAACAACAATTTTTTTTTTTGAGAATATATAAATATAACTTTTTTTTCTTTGTAAAACCTGTTTCAGGCCATACCAATAAAGAATAAAAATTTATTAATGGAGGATAAAATTACTTATATACTTATATACTTTTTAAGGGGAATGTAACGCTCGAGTTATGACTCAAATGTAGAGAGTCGGCTGATAACAGATTACAGGCTCATTTTTCAACATTAAAAAAAATCTGTTTGAGATGTCTAGAAAAAACAATTTTAAAGGTGCATGTTAGAACAAAATTTTGAATTTTTTTCATGTGTTGTTTTGGCAGAGTTCTAAAATTGTCAAAAAATGAGGATCTTTAAGATCTAGTTTCGTGCTTCATAAGAAAAAACTAAAAAAATTAGTCTAAGATAAACTTAGATTCATCCCTTAACAATATTCTAACCCAAGAAAAAAAATATATCTTCAAAAATAAGCTCGTAAAACGTTATCAGCTGTACCTCTAAAAGCGCAAATTTGAACACCGTTAAGTGGCGCCTCCAGCGGTAAAATGCATTTCGTTTATATAGGGAGTGGCTAAATTTTGCACGGACTTAGGAACATTTTATAATATATTTTTTATATAGTAAGGGGAATCTAACGCTCGAGTTTTGACACAAATGTAGAGAGTCGGCTGATAACAGATTATATCATTATTTTTCAATACTTAAAAAAATATTTTTGAGATGTCTAGGAAAAACAATTGTATAATGGTTTGTCATAGAAAAACATTTTGAATTTTTTAAGGTATTTTTTTTGCGGAGTTTTAAAAATGTCAATATGACGACCTAATTAATTTCTTGTTTCATAGGCAAAAAAAAATTCTAAGATAAACTTAGAATCATCCTTTAAGAATATTGTAATCCAAGAAAAAAAAAATTACCACGTAATTTTTATCCGCTTACAAAACGTTTTATTTATACACGAAATATCGTTGAAGTCTGTCTGTTTTATTAACTTTGTCTTCCTCCTTAAACCTCCAGAAGCACCAGGCATATTTTTCGGGAAAAACCGTCTTTTAAGATTGTTTTGGATTAGTACCAACTACCTAAGTTTAATAAGTTATAACGGACTATTTGCCGTTCTAATGGATTTTTTTATTACCCTTGATTGGGGCTTATTCTAGTATTTTGAAAGATTGCGAAAAAACTAGAGCTGTTCCACTTTGGGTCTTTACTATGAGTAGAAATATACAGGATGATACAAAAAAATATGTTTATTGTAAATAATAAATTCAATGTGTTCGAGACTTTCTCGAACACTAGGGCTAATTTTAACCAATTTTTTTACAGATTTGACCCCTGTGAAATTTATAGGCCCATAAACTTGTTTAATTTTTCACTTTAAAATGTTGCATTATATACACACACCTACTAGGTTTTTAAAAATTACAAAAAACGAAAACTCTTACATTTTAAGGATATAGGCAAAAATCACACGTTGTGGTATACATAGTTTAAAATATACATAATTTTTGAAATTATTTACAAAAATGCAAAGAAACAAAGAAATAAAAGAAAACATACTTTAAAAGCAAAAAAAGCCTAAAACAAAAAACAAGATATAGTGGTAAATTAATAAAGCAACTCATTATATCACAAATTAAAATACATTATCGTAAAAGGTTTTCTAAAATAGGTAAACACTTAAAACTTAAAGTAGATGCTACCAAAATGGTCCCTATTTTTTTTTCCGCTTTTTTTATTGATGGCTTCTAAGATATACTCAGGATCTTTTATGGGCATGTTCCTAGCCTTTCGAGAATCGATTATTTCGGGAATCATACAATCGTAGTAAAAAGATCGTAGAAAAAGTGATTTACAGCTGGTTGTTGTTCTTTTCTTGCAAACAACCCCAAAGAGCGATGCTGTAAGTCTCTTTCTTCTCTCAATATACCATAAATCCGAGGCATGCTGGCCTCTGGTTAATTCCTCTAGTTCATCTGCTTCCAGGTCAAAATACCCTATGTTGAATTTTTTTAAATTTTTTTTGTCAAGTAATAAAAAATTTTGTGGTCCAAAATTTACAATTTTTTTCCTAAAATACTCCAAGTCTCTTCGGAGATACTAGAAGCTTATAAATATTTTTTTTATAACTTTTATACTCTATTGAACCGCTCTCCAACATATTTTGGTCATATTTCAAATAATATGGGCCCAGGAATGGTTTATCTGCACTCATGTCCTGGAGAGGTCTTCTTCTTTAAAAAAAAAATCCTTACAAACTACAATCTTCCAGGAAATACTGGAAGATGATCCTAGTAGAAGACCAGTTTTGTAAGCAAATTATGGATCAACTAGACACGAACAACATTCTAGTAGAAAACATTGTGTTCTCTGATGAATCTACGTTTATGTTAAATAGTAAGGTAAACCGACAAAATTGTCGATATTGGGCGGATGAGAATCCACGATGAATGAGGGAAGGCCATTCTCAATGTCCATAAAAAGTGAATTTTTGGGCAGGGATTGCAAGAAGAATTAGTGCCGCAATTGGCTAATTGGTTTTCTAACCCTGTACAGGGTTTTTCATTATAATTTGACCGCTATTTATTTTCATTATTATTGCAAACACAAAAAAAAGTTTTAAGTAAAAGCTATGTTGTTCTATCTGTACCGACTAAAAATGTAATAACAGGCTGAATTGTATATACAGGACGACTCCAACAAAATATAATTTAATTTTTTTAATGGGACACCCTATATATATTTGTAATTTTAAGTAGATTTGCATTTCCTGATTACAAATATATAATATTTTAATTATTTAGTGACTTATTGCATAGATGGCTATGAAAATTATGTTTCCAAGTGAAACAGTTGTTTGTTTATTAAAAGTTGTCAATTGATTACTTGTAATGGGTTATACTGTGGGCGAAAAAGTTGAGATAAAACAAAAAAGCTTTTACTTGAAACTTTTTTTGAGTTCACAAGAATTATGAAAATAAGTAGTGGTCAAAATATAATGAAAAACCCTGTACATGCTAATGTCCCGAATAGAGACATTTGGTTTCAACAGGTTGGTGCACCTCTCCATTTCGCAAGACCTGTTCGTGATTATATCGATGCTGTATACCAGGCAAGTGGATAGGTAGAAGGGGACCTATTAAATAGCCACCGAGATCCGTAGGTCTCAATCCTTTGGACTTTTTTTAAAGCAAAGTTTTTAAGATCAAATCAGAAAATTTTGAGGAGCTAAAAGCACGAATAAGAAATGAGTGTAGATTAATTTTGCCCCAAGTCATTAGAAATGTTCAAAACGAATTTCGATTGCGTTTAGAATATTGTGAAATAGTCAATGGACAACATTAGGAGCATTTACTTAATTGAAATTATTAAATTCAATAGATTTGATTACTTATTTTTCATAAATGTGTTACTTTTTATAATCTTGTAATTGGTAAGGAATAAATAATTTGATATTTGGGAGTTATGTACAACTTTACAATCCTATAAAAATAGCTATTAAAATGACAGTGTTGCCATTTAATAAAAATCAACGATGACGTCATATCTCTAAAATTGGGACATCCTGTATACATTATTATTGTATTTAAAAAATCACGATTGGAGATACTAATCGACGGGCCCGAGCATTTGTCAAAAAAAACTCAGTATTTGAACTGTTGAATTTATTCCAAATTACAGATACTCTCTGTATAACTCAACACAGAGAATCATAACAATATTTACATAATAGGTAGGTATGTACCTATCTCTGAGCGAAGTCTAGTACTTACCTATCATAAAATGATTTTTCTCTTTAAAAATGTCTACTCTGCTATTTATAATAATAATAATAATAATAATAATAATAATAATAATAATAATAATAATAATAATAATAATAATAATAATAATAATAATAATAATAATAATAATAATAATAATAATAATATACTCTTCCTAATTCACCCCCTTACGAGTGAATCCCTGAAGCCGACTAAGCGACTTGTGTAGGGGAAGGGATGGATATTATTATTATTATTATTATTATTTGTCGTGGCGCTCAGAGGCGACTTTAAGATGATTGATGGTGCCATTTGAATTAGAGGCGAGGAAAACCCGGAACACCCCACCCACCATCATCGAAATGGTAACGCATGGCGATTTTTATAATCTGGATGACATATCAACAGAAATTACATTTCTGTTAATACGGCATACATCAAATCCTATAGAGAACCATGCAAATAAATTCACATGGTCTTCTGTAGGATTCGAAGCCCAGTGTCGCTCTACCACAACATTGCTCGCAAATGAATGAGAGGGCCGTAGACACCTACTCTACCGCCCCGATTATTTATAAATTAAAAAATAAGCATCGCAACAAGTGTAGTTGGTGACAACGTTCATTTTTGGTATACCTACAGGGAAAATCAAGGGACATGTCGTCAATATCACGAAGTGACGTAACTCGATTTTTACAAAAAGAGAGCGTTTTAAAGTTTTTTTTATAAAGTTACGTCTCTTCGTAAAATTATCAGATATACACGGTTAGATACGTGCTATTTTAATAAATGTAATGACTTGAGATACGCAATTTCGTGAAATTGTAAAGCAAACTTTTTTACATAATATGTGACTTATCTCAATTTTCAATTTTTCGAGTTACGTTACTTCGTGATATTGCCGACGTTCGGAATTAATATTAAACCTCTATTTTTGTAAATATATCTACAACCTCTCACACTTTTGCTTAGGTAATCTTCAGATCCAAAACTGGATTGACTTTTATTAATTGCAATTATTGCAATGAATGACGAAGTTCTTTACAATGATATATTAAGGCTGCCTGCACACTGATAAATCACACACCTCAAATTTTTCCTTAGATAATTTTCTGAAACCTTAATAATTATGAAAAATGGGTGGAACTTCACTTAATACTTATTTTGAGTAGGTTCTAGTTATTAATATTTTTCGGCTTTCCATTATTTTATTGATTCAACATGAAAGTGAATCCGTCTGATGTTTAGAATATAAAATATTTTATAACGGAAAATAAATCGGTACGCCCATGTATATCGAGTGGTTGACAATAAATCGGACGATGATGTTTTTGATAACATATACTTATTCGAACAAAATAATTCGACGGTTAATGTTCTCACACTGTAAAATGAATTTTCAAACCTTATTTTGGATATCTAGGTAGGTATATAACCTGAAAAAGTTTATGCATGCTAAATATTTACTTACCTGTGAAACGTTACCGACTGCACTTGAAATAACTTTCTTAAACACACAAAATATTTTGTTAGCTTTTAAAGCAATTAGGTACATAATTTACCTAAAATAAATTAAATACAAAAAGTCTTCAATTAAAATACTAAAAACACACATTTTAGCAACACAAAATTTCCATACTTTATCTTCTATTGAATACTTTAAGGAAACAGAAACCTTATCGTCTGTTATTTGTTTTCAACCGCCCAATACGCATAGGAGTACTGACTTTTTTTTACTTTATAAAATATTTTTTATTCTGAACATCATAAATACGTATATTAATTTTGGTTTTTGCAAAAATAGTAATGCAAAACCGAATAAAAAAATAAAATTAATTTAACTATTCTAATACGGTGTCGTCTATTAAACGCTTTCCAATCCGCTTTGCTAATGTCAAAGTGAAAACTACGGAGAGTTAGCATTATAGCGAGCAGGAAACGAATAATAGCAACGTAGGAATATCCCTCGTTGTGAACAGGAACCTCAAATAACATCGAATTACTGAAATGTTCCAAGATAAAAGCTGCACTCCAGAGAAATTGTATGAAATGCTCCAAAATTGGAGAAGATCATCAATAATTTCATGTAAGGATTAATAATCAAATTTCATTCAATTACATACACATTTTATACAATCAACAAGACTCAATCGACCAGTAATATAAAATTGCCTTCGCTGCCGCCTTCTAGCGAAGCAGCTCGACAGTACCGTATATTACCAGGTAGATACAAAAAGATCTACAACCTAAACTTTACTTTTAGGAACAAACTTGGCTAAGGTAAGAGTTAGAACCCGTCCAACGAGGCTGTAAATTGGAGAACAAGATCCTGGAGCCAACAACAACATTGTCTTTAGCATCAGAGAAACTGTTAAACTCAATTTTTTAAAAATGCAAGAAGTGGTAGGGTGCAAAATGTGGTTGCAGGAAGGTGGGGTTAAAATGTACCGCAATTGGTGGTCAATGCCGGAGCTAAGCGTGCCTCAACTCTTCGCCCATATTATAAGACTTCGATAATGAAATCTGTGAAGTTCAAAATGTTTCTGCGACAGCAGCAGATACCGATGGCGACGATGAAATAGAAATAAACGATTTGTAACAAGAAAAGCAGCGAGCGAGAGCGAATAAGAGAACTTCAACTGAACACTGGAACAAATTACTAAATACTATGTTTTTTTTTTCTATCTTAATTAACGTTTTGAATACACATGTTATGTATACATACAATTAAATATATTGTGTAATTATAATTACCTACTTAATTTTTATGTGCCCTTCAATAATAAACAGTAGCGAAATAGCGAAATTAACGTTACAAAGTGAATTAGACGCATCGCGTAGAGTTATCCGATTATTTGAGCGCGCGCTAACCTTTCTCCGCACTTCAGAAACGACTTTATTAGCTACAATTTTTAATTAGCTCAATAATGACAGTCACTACACAATAGCATATGCAGATGACCTGGTGATTTTGCAAACAGGGAATTTTAAGAGTATACTCTGCGAAAGAATGCAAGTAGCTCTAAAAATTATAGAAAAGTGGTGCAAGGACCATTCACTGTCTATCAATCCTAAGAAGACAGTCCTTTTCACAAGGAAAAGGTTGAAAATGGAATTAAAACCTCCAGAACTCCTAAACACAAAACTAAACTTTGCAACAGAGGTGAAGTACCTAGGTCTCACCTTTGACAGCAAGTTAACATGGAACTCGCATTTAGAAAACAGAGTTAAAAGAGCATACATTGCTTATAAACAATGCCGCCGAACCGTGGGGCGCACCTGGGGCTTCTCCCCCAGAGTCGTCGCATGGACTTACACGGCTATCGTAAGACCTATGCTAACATACGGTGCAGTTGTCTGGGTACCGACAACCCAAAAATTAACAGCTATCCGTAAACTAGAACAAATTCAAAGAACAGCATGTTTTAACAAAACAGGAGCCATGAAAACAACACCGACTAGAACCATGGAAGTCATTCTTAGTCTCACTCCCCTTGATATTTACATTAAGGAGGTTGCTCTGACGACAATGACACTCCTCCGCACGGTCGGAATAGAACTTGATGTAGGATATGGTGAGGCGAAACGTCACTTTTGGCAGGAGGCGCTGGATACGCTCCCACTGCTTCAAGCGAACATGGACTCCATCTCACCGAAATATATCTTTCATAAGCCATATAAAGTTACAATAGAATAAATAGAAGAGCCGGAAGTGGCAGGTACGATTCATATCTACACCGACGGTTCCAAAACAAAACAAGGCTCAGGATGTGGAATATACTTTAGATTCTTAAACCTTAACATAAAATGGGCTGTGAGCAATAATGCCAGTGTAGTTCAAACAGAGCTAACGGGGATTCTCATAGCAGCAAAAGAAATAACCAGAAACAATATTACTGGAAGGTGCATGCTCATCTATACAGATAACAGACAAGCACTACTCACCCTGAACAGACCACGAATTTATTCAGGGTTAGTACTAGAATGTCACGAAGCTTTGGCCGAAGTATCCATCAACAACGTGGTCACCTTAAGATGGATTAAAGGTCACGCCACATCCAAAGGTAACCGTCTTGCTGATTCACTAGCCAAGAAAGCAGCCAACCAAATGCTTTTTGCACCTGGCCCTTCTAGTGGCCTGACAAAATCGGCAGTGACAGACCTAATCAAAGAACATTCCCTTGTGAAATTTAAGGAAAGATGGGATGAAACAAGAAAATGTAGAGTTGCCAGGGAGCTCTTAAGTTATCCTGACAACACTGCAGCAAACAAATACTTGACTATGACCAAACAGAATCTGCGCCTAGTCACAGGCATTCTGACTGGTCATTGCCAAGTACGAAAGCATCTCCATATCATGGGGCTGTCAGATTCTGCACTCTGCAGAGGGTGCGAACAAGAAGATGATTGCTCGATCCTCTCATTTATTAGAAGATATGTGTTCAGCGAGTATCGGCTAACACCGGCCGATATAAGAGAAGCACCTCTTGGCGACGTTGTCAACTACATTAAATCTGTAGGCTGGCTCACGAGCTAGGAGGTGCCTATCTTCTCAGTAGGATGCACAATGGGCCTAATGAAGCCTAAGTGCCGTGGGGTAACCCACCCTCTACACGTTACAGATACAGATAGCTTTTAATGGCGTAAGATGCATAGTAGGGGAGACCGGGGAAATATCTCCACCCCGGTTAATACCGTCACATACGATAATAAGCATGCTACGTAAGCTCTTTTACTTTTCTTAACAGTAGACGCTCTGCGAACTGTACAAAAGGAAGTTTAGTTGAGTTTGGTGCCTCGAGTATGTCATATTTCACTTACAGCCAACGTTATTTACATATTTTGAAAAGTGATTCTTATTTATGTAGTCGGCAATTTTGGTGGTTAGTTGTTAAACATTTTAAATTCACTTTTCTAGTGATGAAAAGAGACTACTTTATATTATGGTTTGCAGTATATAGATTGATAGGATGTTAGTTTTGTTTTAAAATTTAAGGGGTGATTACATCGTTTGGGCCACCACCATCGTATGGCTAAAATCGCTATGGGGGCGGTATTGACGCAGTCCCAGAAGACAGCAAACAATTATATGCTATTTTTTCAGATGGTTAAAACATGCCGCTGAACAACTAGAGCAAACTGCTCCAAAAATGACCTAAAACAAGCAATCTAGCTGATTGAGGATGGAATGTAGATTAAAAAAGTAACAGCAATGCTTAATATTCCCAGGTCAACATTCAGAGATAGGTTGAATAATAAAAATAATAGACATTTTGGGAAGGAAACCTACGGTTTCTCGTCTACGTCTCGTCACGAAGAAGACATAGCTAACCATGAACTAATGTTAGCAAAAAAGTTTTACGGTACCACCATAACAGAACTCAGATGCCTACTTTATAGTTTGGCAGAAAGAAATCATATTTCTCATTTAAGTTTAATAAAACTACAAACATGGCAGGAGAAGATTGGGTCCAAGTTTTCTGTAAAAGAAGACCTAACATAAGTCTCAGGAGACCCAAAGCACTAAGTCTGAACAGATTTAAAGAATTTAGTACCAAAGAAGTCTAGTTATTTGTCTCTAATCTTGAGAGGAAAATGTAGACCCATACATTTCAAAATTTTTTAACATGGATGAAACCGGAATATCTTCTGTTCAAAAATCTTTAAATATATTATGACCCAAGGGACAAAAACAAGTTAAAAGTTGGAAGAGAGACAAGAACATTAACTGTGTGCTGTGCCATGAGTGCATAGGGAATATATATTCCACCTATGTTTATATAGCCTCGGAAACGAATGTGTCCTCTCCTAAAAGAGGATGGACTTTCTGGTACAATATACATGTGCTCAGATATTGGATGGACAACAAAGCAGCTTTTTAAGGATTGGTTGGAACATTTTAAAATCATATGAAACAAACAGTTCACTTATTTCTTTGGAGGCTTTTCAGTTTAGTAAGACGAATCCACGTTGTGTCGATTTCCTCTTACACGTCTCACAGGATACAGCCTTTAGATCTCGCTTTAGAGGTTTGAAACGTTGCCTTATAGACATGGCGGTATAACCCCGGTACCCTGGTATAATACTGCCAATCACCCTTGTTTTTAATTCAGAGAATGTTTCCCTAAACATCAACTGCAAACTTTTGAAATATTACTCATTGAAAGTAAACTTTTTTTACAATGATTCAGTAAAATTGTTTATAGATTTTTTTCCGTTGATTTTATGCCCTGTTTCGCTTAGGGGTGGCGGTATTTCCCCGGTCTCCCGTATGCGAAAGTTTTGACCTGTGATATCTCAAAATACTAAAGTCATTTTTATTGCCGGGGTTCTACCCAACTGTATAATGACAAAATAAAGGTCTGTACAAAAACCAGGGTAAATTATACCAGTTACACTACCTTATTTACCCTACTTTATTCCTCATTCCCTAGACACATGTCGAGTGTAATTCAGTCCTGCTAAATAGCTGGTGGAAAAAATATCTACCAGTGGACACCACATCGCCGACAGGAAGGTATAGTGGGTTTTACACCGGGCCAAAAGAAAGGTTTAGTGTCCCTTGGTGTAGCTCATACCTACACTAGTGGGACGAACAAAAGAACCTAATGCAATCTCAAAAGTGTACAAGAAATTACACAATATATTTGAAAACTAGTGTACCGTCCTTTTTTGTCTTCTTGGATCGTGCGAATATCTCAGACATCGTCAATCATTTTCAGATACTAAAGGCCTTGGTCAATATTATATTTGATTTGTCACAAGCAACAGTTTTGGATCCAATTTCATTCACCTTCTATATAAACAACATTGTCAGATCTGCTTCTTCTGAAGAAGAAATACAGATTGGGCGCATTTTAAAATATAGGCTGAAAAAGGTCTATTAAAAATATTTCCTGTAACTTTCCTTTTCTGTCGCAATATTTTACCTTCATTTTCATAAGGCCTCTCTAATAATAGGCTCTATTTGTGTATTAGGAGCAAAAAAGTGATACTTTGCCGCTTGAGACAAAGTCGGCCGCGCGACGCGTGGCGGAGCGTGGCAATCTATCGTAAGCGGTAACGAACTTTTCGCTCAAAATGCACACACAATTTTTTCTACGACAATATTTTAGGAAATAGATATAAAAACTGAAAATTTGTCGTAATTAGTGTATAATGTGTTGCCTATATCTACGTTAATAATGAAAAACAGAGTTGATATTAAAAGTCAATGTTAACTTGGATAATAAAACAAAAAACATCAAACGACATATACAAATAACTTGAAAATCATTTATTAAAAAGATACATTATTATATTATATCTAATTTAAATTAGGGGAGCAACAAAGCTGCCAAGTTTTCCACTCGGCGAGCGACAAATTGTCACTTAATGTCAGTTCGCGGAAAACGTCAACGTTGCGGTTGTATTTCGGAGCGCAAAAGCCGACTTTGGTTACTGATCGTAGAAAAATATTATTTTTTGTCCACAAATTTAAAATATTAGTATTTATATACTCCCTAAATAATAAAGTACACGACTACAAACAAAATTACGTCTCAACTAACTACGCGACTGGTTTCTACAATTATATTTAATATTTAATTTTATTTTAGCTATGAAAAACTACCAAACCTACCAAAGCGTGGCGAAGATTTGTTTCTAGCGTAAATTTGAATTAACTAATCAAGTAGCGAAACCACACATGCATTATGGATGACTGTGCTCTGTGGTGTATCTATAGATCTGTCTCGATACACTGCCCTCTAAGCCTAAAAGTCGTACCTGACGATATGACTAATAATGCTAAATATTTATATGGCAATTGGTAATTGTTCAAAAATACAGCCGAGTTTGTAGATATGATAATTATTAGTTTTAAATGTAAAATATTTATTTCTACAGATAAGACTTTATATATTAAAAATATGAAAGCTACAGTCGAACGTTTACAAAGAAGATATTAGATACTTCAATTCAAAAATAGCTAAAAATGCAGATACGACTTTTATGCTTAGAAGGCAGTCTATTTAAATTTACTAGTGTTCCCCAGTGGTCAAATTCGACCATAATCATTATTATTATTATTATTATCTGCTAACATTTCTTTAACATTTTTTTAATTCTTACACATTCAACCTAGTTTAACATAGTTCAGTACCATTATAATTAAATAAAAAAATAAATTCAATAAAATAACAGTAACTTAAAATTTAAAAACCCTAATTTATTGATTAGATATAAAACACAATTTTTGTTTTGAGGTTACTCTTGAGGCCCCTAAAAAAAGGAGGTTGGGTGTGGGTAACTCCCATCGCTCTACTTATCCGACCTCAGCTTGCATCCTGTCATGAACCATATCGAAAATAATCATTAACAGCCCAGAAAACGTATCCCAAAAAAGAAGGGATGGAGGTCGACCTACTCCTAGAATTTTTCTAATTTTTCTAATTTTTTTATTTTTAATTTTTTTAATTTATTAAATTTTTTTTATTTTTTTAATTTTTTTAATTTTTTGAATTTTTTGAATTTTTTTAATTTTTTTAATTTTTTTAATTTTTTAATTTTTTTAATTTTTTTAATTTTTTTAATTTTTTTAATTTTTTTAATTTTTTTAATTTTTTTAATTTTTTTAATTTTTTTAATTTTTTTAATTTTTTTAATTTTTTTAATTTTTTTAATTTTTTTAATTTTTTTAATTTTTTTAATTTTTTTAATTTTTTTAATTTTTTTAATTTTTTTAATTTTTTTAATTTTTTTAATTTTTTTAATTTTTTTAATTTTTTTAATTTTTTTAATTTTTTTAATTTTTTTAATTTTTTTAATTTTTTTAATTTTTTTAATTTTTTTAATTTTTTTAATTTTTTTTAATTTTTTTAATTTTTTTAATTTTTTTAATTTTTTTAATTTTTTTAATTTTTTTAATTTTTTTAATTTTTTTAATTTTTTTAATTTTTTAAATTTTTTAAATTTTTTTAATTTTTTTAATTTTTTTAATTTTTTTAATTTTTTTAATTTTTTTAATTTTTTTAATTTTTTTAATTTTTTTAATTTTTTTAATTTTTTTAATTTTTTTAATTTTTTTAATTTTTTTAATTTTTTTAATTTTTTTAATTTTTTTAATTTTTTTAATTTTTTTAATTTTTTTAATTTTTTTAATTTTTTTAATTTTTTTAATTTTTTTAATTTTTTTAATTTTTTTAATTTTTTTAATTTTTTTAATTTTTTTAATTTTTTTAATTTTTTTAATTTTTTTAATTTTTTTAATTTTTTTAATTTTTTTAATTTTTTTAATTTTTTTAATTTTTTTAAATTTTTTAAATTTTTTAAATTTTTTTAATTTTTTTAATTTTTTTAATTTTTTTAATTTTTTTAATTTTTTTAATTTTTTTAATTTTTTTAATTTTTTTAATTTTTTTAATTTTTTTAATTTTTTTAATTTTTTTAATTTTTTTAATTTTTTTAATTTTTTTAATTTTATAAATTTTTTTAATTTTTTTAATTTTTTTAATTTTTTTAATTTTTTAATTTTTTTAATTTTTTTAATTTTTTTAATTTTTTTAATTTTTTTAATTTTTTTAATTTTTTTAATTTTTTTAATTTTTTTAATTTTTTTAATTTTTTTAATTTTTTTAATTTTTTAAATTTTTTAAATTTTTTTAATTTTTTTAATTTTTTTAATTTTTTTAATTTTTTTAATTTTTTTAATTTTTTTAATTTTTTTAATTTTTTTAATTTTTTTAATTTTTTTAATTTTTTTAATTTTTTAAATTTTTTTAATTTTTTTAATTTTTTTAATTTTTTTAATTTTTTTGAATTTTTTTAATTTTTTTAATTTTTCTAATTTTTCTAATCTTTAAATTATCTATACAACCAATATTTCAAAACATAAGTATGAAAAAAAGTTTTGCCCCGACCGACACTTAGAGGGGGGGCGAATTTTACCTCCCCCATCTACATTTAGAGGGGGGTGAAATGACTTGTCCTATGGGGGTGAAATTTTTTCGTCTCAAAATCCAATCCGTTGTACCTGAAGTTCATTTTCCTATGTTTAGGGGTTCCATATATCGACCTCATTTGGGGCGGGGGGGGGCGGACAGAATGTGAGCAATTTAAAATCGTTTCAGGCGGAGCCTACGGCCCCGCTTTTAGTTTTTTTCTATCCCTTACCATTTAGGCGTAGCAGAGAAAGAGAGGGGATGAAGTAGTTTTTTTTGTTTTTCGCCAACCTCTATCTGACCTTATTATATTTGCTATAGGTCAATTTTATTACTCAATCATAATTAATAATTGATTAAAGGATTTCATATGTCGAAGGTTGGAAAAAAAAATATTAATAATTTCCAATTTTGTTTTATTGATAACACTAAAGCTCGTCAACAGCTACTAAACAAAACTTAAAAAGAAGAAAAAAAAATAAAAAATAAAAAAAAATTGGCTTACCAACAGAAGACAAATGGTACTGAACTATTTTGTCTTTGTCTATTTATATAGATTTATCTGAGGTCAGAATCTCGGTCAGAATGTTCTCGAGGCATTGAACATTGAACTGTTTATTGCTAAAAAATGTAAACAGTAGTGATTCTTTCTGATAATAAAAATTGCATTTTGAAATACAAATATTTTAAATACTTATATGTATAATTATTAATTATATACAGTGTTTACCATTATAGTGCATATTTGCTCGGTATTTACATTCTCAACAAAGTTGGATTTAAAAAATTAGAAACTCATACCTACCTACTTTAAAAAAATATTGTTAAATTGATTTGTGTTTTACTTCACTTTTAGAATGGCCTGGTATTACAGGGTTACCAAGCATTTATTTTTTTTTCTGAAATCATAGCAAATAAATGCAAATGCAATAGCTGTTTATGAAACCAGTTGCGAAATACCTTATTTTATGTAACAAGTAAATATTTGCTAACTAGAACGAGACAGATTATTTATAAAATTGTTTTAGTAGAAAATTGCTGACATCTAGGCAATCAATATTACTTTCTTGTATTGTTAGTTGCATATGCATTTTATTGATTTTATTGACAAATAGCGTATTAATTTATTCTCGTTAACTCTTAGTGTGTTTATATTGTTTGTTAAAGTTATTTAGATTTCAAGAAAGTGGGTTATTTTGTCGTGTATTGTGTTTTAAATATTTTGTGCTGATTTTGAATGGAAAATAAGGAACAATTCAACATTATTACTAGGTTTACAGTTTAACCAAATTCTATTTTTGTCAATCTGCTCCTCTTTGATATAAACTTTCAATAACAATGATTATTATTGATTTCAAAACCAAACGTTTCGCAACTGGTGACATAATTAATTTTTCGAAACTAATTTCATAATGTTCATTATGCAAGTGGTTGCCTAAAGTTGTAAAGTAGATCATTTTGAGATAACAAAAAATCTGATGTGTCCAACACATGACTTTCCTATCTAGTTATTGTAGGCTTTTTCCGGTTATTTTGTACAACCTATTGCAGCATCTCTGTAAATGTTTAGAGGATAAACTAAATATATACATTGTCCACATACATCTACCTCGAAACATTTTTCTATAGATATTCATTGAAAACGAAAATACTGAAAAATTTAAATTTAGCACTTTTCCATTACGGTCCATTTTAGAAAAATCATGTATAAACAAAAAT